>CM039723.1:65857461-65902539 GCA_022539455.1 Dendrobium nobile
TAGAATACTAGTCAAAATTTATTTATGGGATATAATTGAATGAATCGAGTTGAATTTGATGAGAAGGGTATATCTGGTTTCTTGATTGTTTCCACTTTTTTTTTTTGTCGAGGAGGCAAATCAATTACTTGTTGTGAATTATTATGTTTACTCAATGATTATTTAAATATTTTTTATGGGTGTTGATGATCTCATCAATAGCTATTTGTTTTTCTACTTGATGAATAAGATCAAGATAAGAACATGTTATCTCTCACTTTAATGTGTGGAAAGGTTTGAGGTCTAAGAAAAACACATTATATTAACTCCAGATTTACTCTTAAAATTGGATCATCTTCAGAGGAAAATATTTAATAGTACTCTTTAAATGTTTCTCTCTTATTTTAACAAATTCTAAAAAGTTGGGAGGAATCATATATAATTCTGCAATAAGCAATGAATTAATTGATGAAAAGCTTGGCTTGGTTGGAAAAAACATGAATAATTTTACTACAGAGACTGTGGAATTAAGCATAAGCTTGTTCCTTAGGAGTTTTAATGAATACTCTTGTTGAGAATTACAACAAAAGATTTTTAAATATACATGATGATCCTTTAATGATCAATATACTCATAATAGTTAAATTTTTCATCATAATGATAAGTAATATATAATTTGAACCACCCTAAAATAGGAAATAAAGAATGGCATCGGTTAGAGATAAAGGCTCTCGAAAGTTGTGATGATTAGTAACTTGATTCCTATCTCTCAAAAGAATTTTCTTTAATAGATATCGACTTTCATCTCTTATATTATCATAAGGGGTGGCGGGAAGTTAGTAATGCTAGTTCAATTTAAGTTCATTAAGGCTAATGCTATCGAAATATTTTGGGTCAACTAAGCTGCATGAAATGAATGGGTCAAATTGGCCATGATCTTAGGACTTTGAAGAGGCTATGATGAAGTATGATGAAAAGGAGGCTCTGTATGCATGACATCAAATTGTATGATGAATTGTAGTATGATCATAATGAGGCACTACATGGGTAGCATCAAATTGATTAACTTGGGCATATTATTATTTTGGGGTGAGAAAACTCAGTGTGTTATGTTGGTGCTCTTTATTATTCATCCTCTTATAAGAGTTGAACAATTTAAGCTTGATGCTCCTCCATTATGTATAAACAATCCTTCAAAATATTTCATGGGTTGTCTTCACCAATAAGATTATACTATCCTTGATTAAGGGATTGATTGTAATCCATTTCATGAGTTTTGTAGAACGTAGAAAATATTTCCCACACACAAGACCCAACTTTTTCATGTTGGAAAATTCATGATAACAAAGAGAGTGTTTTCAGTTATAGCTTTGAATGAAGATTCCAAATGCTTACACACATAGATAATCATGAAGAATATATGAAACATTGGAGTTTTTCCGTGAAATTTTTAAAAAGGAAAAAAAATCAAGGGCCTTGGCTCATTTGAAATAATCTACATGTACTTGAAGATACAAAGGTATGCTCTCCCTCATAACTGAAAAAGACAATATTTTAAAATTAGAAGCACTTTCTTGGTCTCCTGTAGTTATATTATAGAGATTTTGGAAGAAGTAATTGATAGATGGCGATTGTCGGATGATGCTGGTCAAGCAATGGAGATCGTATTATGATGGTTAGATTGATGTGAATGGACTATAATAGCCATGTGGCATTGGTCAAATAATGATGACAACCAAATGATGAAAATTAGATGATGGTGGTCTGATGGCAATGAAGTCATGGCAGTGACTGATGGCAATCATTAGCAGTAAATATCGAATAGAGCCCTTGCATTCTTCAGGTCACCAAGCTCACTTTAATCTAAAGCATAGTCCCCATCTTGTAGAGAATGGGGGTATAATTATAGTTTTTGAGTTTGACTTTTTAATAAATTTGACCAAATTTTTGTAACATTGCATCCAACTGCCCATAATAAATTATTTATTCACAAATCATTTATTCAACAGCTGAGTACTTGAACGACTAAAGAATGGAATGCTATTGGGCTTCTTGGCTTCATCTACTCGAAGTGTTTTATTTGACTAAAAGCATACAATATTTGGTGACTACTTGATCCTTTAATTAATATCTTAAGATTTTTAATTATAATTCAAGTGCATGATTTGTGCTCATTTGAACTTGAATTGAATCATCTCTAGTGTCTTGGGTTTATCCCGTCATGACATTAAATTTTATCGTAAATAAACATGAATACATTTTATATACCTAAAATATATTCATAAAATTAAAAACTAACCGACCCAACCCTATTCAGTTCATTTATATTCCAAAATAAATAAATAAAATTTAACTAGTCTCTCCAAGCAACTTCTCCATGAAAAAAGAAATAATCCACCCAACGAAATGCCCACTTGGAATTGACTTTGACATTTGAGCTCCATGCTTATCCTCACTAAATTGACAGTTCTCCCGAATCCTACTTCATTAAGTTATTAGTAATTGCCTAACCGATTATTAACTCTTGCACGCTCTCTTTGCCCACCAAAAACTTTGCCCCCTCTCTTTTTCTTACACAACAGCAAGTAAAGGACGAATAAAGCTTCGAATAATTCATCGTGGTTCTTTCTTTCAGCTGAAGGATTCAAGAGTCACTGTTCCTCTCACAACTGCTCCACTAACAATTCCTATTTCAATTTTTGGTGTTCACAAAATTTTTATTTCCCCTCTCTCTCTCTCTCTCTCTCTCTCTGGATATTAAAACTTAGATTTCATTTGGGACGGCTTTCTTACTGCTTCATAAAATAATTTTTTAGCAAAAAATTTATTTTTTATACTGAAAAACCTACTTTAAGAAATAATAAGAAAGTCGCTCCAAACGAAGTCTTAGGCTTTGTTTGGGGCGACTTTTTTACTGCTTCTTAAAAGCTTTTTAGTACAAAAATTAAAAAATTTCTACTAGAAAGCTGCTTCAAAAGCAGTAAAAAAGCCGTCCCAAACGAAGCCTTAGTTTGGGGCGGCTTTTTTACTTCTTCTTAAAGCAGTTTTTTAATACAAAAATTATTATTTTTCGTATAAAAAACTGTTTTAATAAGCAACAAAAAAACTGTCCCAAACGAAGCCTTAGTTTGGGATGATTTTTTTAATGCTTCTTAAAGAAAACTTTTTAGTAAAAACTTAAATTTTTTTACTAAAAAACTGTTTAAAGAAGCAGTAAGAAAGTCATCCTAATGAAGCCTAAATTATTTCCAAATCTCATCCTCTAAATTTTTTTAGCTATTAATAAACAGAGAATTGAGACCACTCACCAAAAACTTGCATTTTTTAATTTTAAGTAAAGATTTTGAAAAGAACCTCATTTTATAATTCTTCAAACGCAATCATATTTATTCACTGATAGCTCTGTTTTAGGTTTGAACATCAACGTCAAATTTGTCCATTTGCAAGCCCAAAAAAAAGTAATATCTGCATAGAAGATTCTGCTTCAGTAGCCCTTAGAATATAATTCAATTTTCATTTTAACACCGCATATTGCAGAACTAAAAATTCATCAAAACAAAGTGGTTCAGTTTGTTCATTAATCTTTTCTTACTTCCTCCTTGAGATCAAACTGCCCAATTTCAGCAGTTTTGATCACAGTGGAGAGTTTCTCTTGAGTTTGCTGATGCTGATTTTTTGTGTAATGGTGTTTAATTAATCCTTTTGGCTTTATAGATCCTTCAGTTTTAAATACCCACTTGTCGTGGTCAACTTTCCAAAGCCCTGCTAATAAAATATAAAGATGTGAAGTACATAGACAAAGCAAAATAATAATTAATCTTATAAATGAATTATTGAAGAATACATGGTCAAATTTGATCTATCAAACAAGAACAACAGTGCAAAAAGGCATTATAGGTTCTTAGCATTAGTAAGGTACTGTATTTCATTTTATTTATTTCAAAATTTTAAGGTTTTTTATAAAAAATAAAAAAAAATAAAAAAATAAAATTATGATGAATTTTCTTATATTTGAAAATAGCCCAAATTGAACTTATTTTATTATATTTATAATTTTGATGTTGTATTAGCTCGTAATTCACATTAACACAACTCAACGTTCATCAATGGACATCACGGCCTACCGCTGCCATCAGCCTTGCCCCTCATAATCGTGCCGTCACTACAGCATGGCTACTTTCTTATTGCTTCTTAAAACGAAGTTTTAATTAAAAATTAATTTTTTTGTATTAAAACTCCATTTTAAGAAGCAATAAAAAAATCATCTCAAACGAAGTCATTATCTTCATTCACATTTTAATATATTTAAAACATATCATAAAAATATGAAAATATATTTCCTATACTACTCAAACAATTTATACATTTAAAAAAAAACATGAGAATTTTGGAAAATCCAACCAAATATCTCCTAAGAAGTTATATAAGTTCTTTAGACAAAGAAAAACAAAATCATAACATGAGAAGAGAAGTGCATATGGAGGCCATTTCTGACATGATTGCTCCTAATCCCAAACCTACTACAATCTAGATCTTCGGCACCCCATTATTAATCCCAAACCTATTTTACATTAAGAATCCTCATTACTCACTGGATCCGATGGTCATGACTCGAGCAAAAAGAACTATCATAAACGGTCTCTGCTCTTCCACACAGCCAGGTATCACCATGATTACAAGTTATCTTTGGAATGGCATGCGAGAACCATCCAAATTATTCTAAACAACAACATTATTATATCAAAAGTGGGGACTATGACATTATTTCTTTCACCTTCTGAATCCCACCTACTAACCTTTCCTTCATATATACTCCTCCTTTCAATCTCTAAACTAATATACATTTTCTTCAATTTCCCCACTCTCCCTTCACAACAGAACTTCCACAATGAAGCCACAAGCTTCCAACCAGAAGAAGAGCTCAATCTCCTTTTACATCATCTCCTTCTGCTTTGTCTTCTTCGTTGTGATCCTTTATGGTGAAGACTTCAGTTGCATCCTTAAGCAATCAACGTTGAATTTGCAGGAGCCTGAAGAGGAAAAACCAGAACAGCTTCTTCCATTGCATGTTGAGCAAGGTAAGAAAGCTTACAAGTCTTTCATAGTTTGTTAATTGTGTTTTATATTATTGATTTGTTTAATTATGTCATAGAGAAGGATTTAGTGCTGCCTTTTGCGGTAGAGAGGGGAGAAAAGGAATGCAATTTGTTCAGTGGGAGTTGGGTTTATGATGAAGAGACAAGACCTCAATACCAGGAGGAAGAATGCCCTTATATACAGCCACAGCTTACTTGCCAAGCTCATGGGAGACCTGACAAAGGCTATCTTCATTGGAGATGGCAGCCTCATGAATGTGATTTGCCAAGGTATGGTTCAAATTCCTTATTAAAATACATTTTAGCTAAAAAATTAAAAAGTTTCAAACCATTTATGATTTGTTCTAAGTTCTAGTTAATATTAAACAGCATAATTCGAGTGCCAATTGAATGTCTCCATTAAATCGAATCATTTTTACTTTGAATATTAATTTTCCGGAATTCAGAGCAAGTACTGCTTTGCATGAACTGTTTATTTAGTCCTAGCAGCAACAGATTAATTAAATATTGCTTATCTTGTTGTGCTTTGTGGACTTATCCATTTTCCTATTTAAAGTATTTTCAAGTGTACTTGATTAAAAAGGAAGTTATTTTTTGTCAATATATAAATAATTAAAAACTTTCAGACAGCATTGTTTTCAGTGCCATTAATTTTTTTTTTAGACATTTAGGCCAATTAAATCAAACTCAAACACATCACATACGAACACTTCCAACCTAAGATCTCTTGATTGATAATCAAAGCTCCCAACAAACAGATCAAAATAAGCCAAAAACTTTCAGATTGCATTGTTTTCAGTGCCGTTAATTCAAGTTCAAGTAAATATCAAAACTTAGAACAAATGAATCATGGGAAGTTAACGCTCCCACGAAGCTGATTCATTGACTTATGCAAGTTTTCTGAAATTTTAAGTGAGTAGCACAGCTAATTAATCATTTAATATTAGTAGAAGGTGGGAAAATTTTCCATTATTCACATGTTCTCGCTTATGCTACATGTGCTGCTAGTATTTTTATAGACCGTTTTGTTTCCATCAAGCAGTTGCAGAACTCCAAATGAATGTTGTAACAAAGAAGCAATTTTTTTTGTTTTCTATCTGGTGGGTTATATATATTACATAAAGAAAGATTATCTTGCACAAAAGTTGATCATGAAACAGCTGGCTTCATTGACCATACCTAATTGATTTTAATTTAGTCTCTGAGTAATTGTTTTCGATTAATTTTATTAAGTGGAAAATTAAATTAGAGAAATGTGATACTTTGAAACTAAATTAATTACATGTGTATAGACCATTTTGAGATTTACTCGTTAAAAGGATGTTTAGATAGCTTTTTAGTAACTTTATTTCTTATAAATATATCACATTAATTATTTTTAGCTATAATTTTCTTACTAGTTTTTAAAAATATTTGTAATGAAAATAAATTGTTACAATCTATTATGAATATAACATATGTGAAAAAAGTATTGCGCGAATTTAAAAGAAAGATTCTTTTTTTATATAAAACTAACATCAATTTCAAAAATTTATTTTTTTTTCCGGACAATTCCACTTCACTAACATTTTCAGCTGCCCCGCACTCATATAATTTATGACTTTAAGCTTACTCCCTGGTCTCCATTTAGAGGTTGTTTGATTGGAGAAAAAGTGAATGCAAAGTATAATGAGTGCTTTGCTTTTTAACTTTTTGATGTTTGATTGATCACGAAGTAAAATAAGTTCCTGATATATTGGTAGCTCTCCATGTTAGAGAGATGAAATATATGACCACAAAATATATCAAATAGTTGATACACTCATTATCTTAAACTTTTGATCTGCAAAAATTTCCCCTTTATAACGTCTATGAGAGTAGATTCATACACTACAAATCACAATTTGACCATACAAAATCGCATCTATTTTAGTATAATGCATTTAAATTGTGTTCTTTTTTATATATTGTTAGCTTCAATGCCACCTTCATGCTGGAGAAGCTCCGAGGGAAGAGAATGATGTTCATTGGCGACTCCTTAAACCGTGGCCAGTATGTCTCACTGGTCTGCCTCCTCCATCGATCCATCCCTGAAAACGCCAAATCCATGACGACCAATGGTTCACTCACCATCTTCACAGCCAAGGTAATCAACTCAAACTCCATTAAATCTTCAAAACCATAAAACTATTCTCAAATTCTTGCAAATCTTCAAATTAACTGCTATCATATCGATGCAGAACTACAATGCCACAATTGAGTTCTACTGGGCACCATTCCTAGTTGAATCAAACTCAGATGACGCCATTGTTCACAGAGTACAGGATCGAATTGTTAGAGTTGGATCCATTAACAAGCATGCTCGGCATTGGAAGGGCATAGACATTATGGTTTTCAATACATATCTGTGGTGGATGACAGGACAGAAGATGAAGATTCTGTAACTTTCTTCCCATCTTCTTTTAGAGCTTTTTCTGTTGTTTTATCTATGTATAAATGGTGTGATTTTGGAGGCCTGCAGTCGAGGTCCCTTCGACAGTGAGACGAAGAACATCACTTTGATGGTGACGGAGGATGCTTATAGATTGGCTGTGAGGAGAATGATGAGGTGGGTGGAGCATAATATGGATCCCAAAGTAACCAGAGTGTTCTTCGCAAGCATGTCTCCTTGTCATGAGAGGTTAGTTTTTAGTAAACTTTTTGCATGTCATCCTATAATTACGTAATGAACATTTGTAATAATTTTATGCAGGAGTGAAAATTGGGGCGGTGAGGTTGGGGGAAACTGCTATGGAGAGACGAAGCCTATAGAGGATCCAAATTACTGGGGGGTTTGCTCAAGAAAGAGCATAATGAGTTTGGTTGGTAATTTGTTCACTGGAACAAAGATTCCAGTTACAGTTCTTAATATCACTCAGCTCTCTGATTACCGAAAGGACGCTCACACTTCCATCTACAAGAAACAGTGGAACAAGCTCACACCAGAGCAGCTCGCCAACCCAAAGAGCTATTCTGATTGTGTACATTGGTGCTTGCCTGGTCTTCAAGATACATGGAATGAGCTCTTGTATGCTAAGCTTTTCTTTCCTTAGCAACAGTGCTTGATCTTTCTTTGACGATTTATTGCAGTGCTCCCTCCGCCTTGGTTTTTGTATTTTTTGATTTGTTGTTGATGTGTAATGTTGTGCAGTTCTAATCGGACAGTTTTAAATTTTCTCTGAAATTGGAGAGATTGCTCTCACAATTGCGTTGATTTTTCTGCATTACATTTTGAAGGGTTGGACTGTCTAAATTGGACGGTTTATCATCTTTTTGTTAATAATATACTTTGATGAAATATGAAAGTCTTGCAAGGGAATATCTGATTATAAGTATTCTTTGAAGTATTTGAGAATCTTTGTGAAAGTGACTATGCAAGTAAATGAGAATTTCAAGTATGCCAGGGAGCCTTAGAAAATTTATGTTTTGCTGGTGTAATAGAACTTCATTAATAATTTATTACCTTTTAAATTATTTTGAGATTTTATCCTTTAATTTTGACATTAAATTTGTTATTGGTTCGAGTAAGTGGTCTACTGAGCTAGTTGTGTTAATTCTATTCTTTATGACATTTATGGGTATGCTCCAGCAGAGTAGATTAAGTGTAGAGGTAGGATATCTTTGGGTACTAAGTTTTAAGGTACCATATTTTTTATTCTAGAATTTAATTATTTTAAAGTATAATTTTTTTGGATCTAGTTTAATGTGCATGGGTTTAATTAAAATGAAATGAAAGGAGTTTGTACTTCTTTATTAATTACATGTTTTAGTAGCTCTAGTTATTTATGTGCTGATTGAGTAGTAATTATAGGTTTGGGTATTTCAACCTTCCATTAGATCCTAGGGCATTACATAGTAGTATCAATGCAATGGTTTGGGAGGATTGGAACTATAACCAAAGTTATAGGAAATGATTTGTAATAATAAGGGAAGGAAGTTAAGGCTTGGAGTAGGGAATTTTATTTTTAATTTGTGTTAAGTATGGGTATAATTGAAATTTCATATTCTCAATATAGTTTAAAGTGTTGTTGTATTATGGATCTTCAAGAACAAGAGGCAACTGATGGATAGATTTCCAGTCAGGCTGCAACAGGTCAAAGTGTTGTAGGTGCTATGATTTCTAATATAATGATATTGTTTACAAGATAAGTAACTTAACTAATGAGTGAGGCTAAGGGTTAAAATCGTAGGAGTTAAAGGAGACAAGGTTGATAAGCATCTATAGCCATTTTTGAGATTGAAGCCACCCTGTTTCTAGGATTCTATTGAGCCGCAAGTAGTTGAGGGTTGGTTGATGAGGATTGAGAAGTCTTTTTATTGTATGCAATGTTCTAAGAGTAGGAAGGTTACACTTTCTTGCTGGATGGAGAAACAGAGTGTTGATGGATAGGCTTGTAAAGAGAAAGGTTATACGGAAGATTGAATGCAGAGATTTTTCATGAGGAGTTTATTAAAGTCTTTAGAAGTTTGTTTTTCTGCCATCTACTAGGCAGTAGATGTAGGAGTCCTTTCTGAGGTTAGTGTAAATGAGCAAGGTAGTGATGCAATACAAGCAAAATTTCATCACTCTTTCTTACAATACAGGAAAAACGTCGAAATCCGGCAGTTTTTTCCGGCGGTAAGCCTATATTAACCGGCGGTTTTTTTAACTACCGGCGGCTTTACGGCGGTTTTTGTGCCGCCGGAAAAAATCGCGTAGGAAACTATTACCGACGGTTTTTTACCGGCGGTTTCTGTAGCCTGCGGTTTTCCGGCGGCTCCGACCGCCGGTTTCAACCGGATTTTATGCCGGCGGTTTCCGGCTGTGACGCCGCCGGTTAATTGACCGACGGCCTACCGGCGGTCTTTTTACCGACGGTGCTCCGGCGGTTTAGTTAGCCGTTGTATGTTTTAAAACCGCCGGCCTTCGCCGATAGACCGTCGGTTACTTAACCGGCGAAAGCCGGCGGTCTAACAATCGGTATTTCCGGCGGTCTAAACCGCCGGATGTCCACCGTAGAACCGCCGGTGGCCGCCGGTAAACCGCCGGTTCTTGTTGACGTCCGGCGGTTTACCGTCGGTTTAGGGACCGCCGCCCTTACCCGCGGCTTATATTTGCAAAATCACCGGTGCAGCCGTCGTTAAAATCCGACGGCCAAACCGCCGGTTGTGCCGCCGGTACTACCGGCGGTCCTAAAATCGCAGGTTAGAACCGCCGGTTTAGGGCATTTTTCCTGTAGTGTTAGTATGTTCTCTTTTTTGATTAGTACCCTTGAGAAAAAAAATTATAGATTTCTGCAGGGTTAGAGTGAGTTTGAGACACCCTTTAGCTCCATTTCACATTCGTGTTTTTTTATCTCATGGAGAGAGCTTGGTTGGTGGAGAATGATATGATATCCACCCAGCAGCAATGGAATATGAGTAGAAAGAGGTTTAGAGGAGAGTCCTCCATAAGCATATTTAGTTGTAAGAATCCTAGTGTGGAGGTTAGTGATTCTAAGAGGGGATGACAGACAACATCAAAAAATGTAGGAGGATTTATGTTAGTTAGTAGTTATGAATTTCCTTGCTTATTATTAATGCTACATAAATGTTACATGATGTACATGCTACATAGATACAATTGCATAACATACATACATTATACAATTGAGTATAAATTAATAGAATATATAATAATAAAATAATTGCATAAATGATATGAAATAACATAAATGAAATGAAATGACATGACATGAACACAATGACTACAATTGATACATGCACATCATATTACTAAAGAGATTGATACATAATACATAACACATGATAGAGACACATGATACAAATGATACATGATATAGTGATTATTTATTATTCATACTAATATGGATTGAATGATTACATGATAATTATTTTTATTGATGTGCAATAATAATGGTTGTAGGTTTTGTTAACCTACTAAGCTGTTAGCTCATTATGTGATTTATAATGTTTTTAGGAAAGGTTAACGATCCAATGGAGTGAGGTTGACCCTTATTATTGTGTTAAGTATTTTATTTATTTTTATAAAAAAGGATATATTTGACTAGATTGATATTATAATTATATTTTTAGCTAATGCACATGATTATTTTGGAATAAGATAAAGTTGTATACATTGATGATTATATGAAATGAAATGATATTATTTATGCTTTATTTTTAAAATTTGATTAGTAGCTCTCGATGATTAATTAGAAGATAAGATATACATTTCTTGCTAATTAAATTCCCGGGTCATCACATTACTATCCTTGGACACTTTTGCCATACTGAAAATCCTCTAACCACTATTGCCTAACTACGATTATCCGACCATAGTCACCCCTTTCGACCCCTATCATGTGATGACTATAATACTCTAATAACCATAACTTGACTAACATACTCTTGCCACAAATGATGATTAGTGCTTTTGATCAGGTTTTTGTTAAATTAATTCATCACAACGGCTCTGGGGATATGCTACAGAACTATGGGTTATTTGATGGAGCACCGTGGCTGGAGCCATATGGCACCACATTGCTAATTCAAATTTTATTAATTATAACTTTATTTTTCCACTATTCATTCATTTGATACATTGGAAAACTAATATTAGAGAGAGTAGAGAGAACTCCTAGAGAGAGAAAGTTTATTTTTGGCCTGCTTCAGGTCATTTTTCGCTCCATCCCAATTTAGAAAATTATCTGGTTTGAGGTATGTGACAATTTTCCAATCTAAGTTTATAAAAATATGAAGTTTCTCAAATTTTAAGATTAAATTATATTTTCGTAACCAAAAAATAGGGATAACCTTACACCCGTAAAACTTTCACAATATAACTTTATGTATATTATTGACACATCAGTACTGGGCATTTAGAGATTTTTTGGAAAAGTTTACAATAGGTATTTTGAAATGTGCACTATTTTAATTTATTAAAAAATTACCTTGAACTCAAAAAATAGTGATGTAGTATAATTCAAGTCTCAAGATGGTCTTTTGCACAATCTATGGTAATTCACTTATTTTTTGAAACAATGAATTTAATACAATTAATTATGTGCCTTATTGGTTGAAATAAGAAGTTTTGAGGAGATATAGTGTGGAAGAAGCAAGTTATTCAAGTGTATATAATGCATGTTCTAGTGGCTATAAGCCATGGTCTAGCATTTATAAAACATGTTCTAGGGGTTATATATCATGTTCTAGTGCCTATAGGGCATTTTTGGTGGCTCTAAGCTATGTTCTGATGCCTATATAGCATGTTCTTATGCTATAAGCACATTCTATTATGGTGATGGACATTGGGAGTTATAAGAAGGAATTCTATGATTTGTGGTATGAGATATGAAGTGTTTGTTCATTTACTTTCCTAGTACAATTGTTTAATATTATGATAACTACAATTATTATTCTATTCTGCATAGTGATTTATTTTATTATTTTTAGTATTTTGTTAAATGCCAAATAAATGAATGTGCTGATTTAGATCAGTTTAAATGTGGCAGACTGAGTTATGTTAGCTCTCAGATGTTTCACTTTCTATTTTAGGATTACAGAAAGTAAAAGGCTAGTTGAGTAGAAGTTTTAGGATCTGATTTGAGTTTGTATAGATATTTTATTTTTTTATTTTTGTACAGTTATGACTAATACATTATGTTCTATTTTGTACTCTCGTGTGTATCCATATACTTTAGTTTAATTATTGTACATATATATTTTGATGATGAGATGAAAAGAGATTTTATGAATGAGTTTATTTTCAATATACTGAATGATGTCTTATAGCTCCATAATTTATTATTTATTATAAAGTTTAATTGGAAAAAAATTGAATAATTTCAAAAACATAGATCTTGGGGGTTTTCTGTTGCAAGCCAACATGATTGTATATGTTTAGTCTATGGGTCTTATTGGGTGGGGTTGTGAGACACCGTCACCTGACTACGATCTTATAACCACTATCACCTGATTATGGTCCTTTTGATCTTTGTCATCTTTCGACTATGATGCACTAGCCTACAATCTCCTGACTAGTGTCACCCGCCTACTTTAGTGTATACTAACTTTATCACCTAGTATCATAAATAACGCCAACGCATGCCATCACTTATAAGATTGGTGCACACCATCAACATCAACTTTGACTCTTAACTTCAGCAGCTCAATTTATGTTGGATTCCTCTCAAAGGGCTATCCCAACTGCAATAATATAGTATGTACTTTATTAATACCTTCCCTTTAGGAAGGACTATACTGATAACTAAATAAAGCTACTAGTAGAATAATTTCAACAGGGTGAACCCCGTAGTTTTTCCTTTTTTAGGATTTTTCTTATATAAAATTCAGTCTCTTAAAATCCTTGCACTCCTATCTTAATTTGTATGTTTGCTGGATTTTCATACAAAATTAGGACATTAAATTTTCCATGCCTCTGCGACCATAAATGTTCTAACATGTAACTATTTTTTCAATTTGTGTATTGGCTTCAAGAATCAATCTCCAGTTAACAATATCTTTTTCTAATTTGTGAAACATAGAAGCTTCTCGGTTTTGAGATTGTAATTGAGCTTTCTTAAATAAATAGCACTGCGCCAAAGGATATCTTTAAGAGCAATTTTGACCAATTTCAATTTTTTGGTAGAGCATATATATATATATATATATATATATATATATATATATATATATATATATATATATATATATGGTAAAAAATAGCATACAGGCTCCAAGCATTGACAATGATATCAAATTCCATAGAAAATAACTAAAGTATGCAATTTAAAATTTTCAAAAAATTACATTTTATTAATTTGGGACAGCTTTCTTACTACTTCTTAAAGCAGCTTTCTAGTACAAAATTTTTAATTTTTGCACTAAAAATCATTTTAAGAAGCAGTAAGAAAGCCGTCCCAAGTAAAGCCTCAATATCCTAAACCAATGAAGAATAATATTTCATTTTTTTTACATTTTTCCACTTTTAATTTTTTTTTTTACCATTTTGATCATTCATATATTGTTAGAGACATCATTCTTACTGCTTTCTAAAGCAATTTTTTTACAACAAAGATTTTTAGAAGTAAAAATTTTCGTACTCAAAAGCTGTTCTAAAAAGTAGTAAAAAAATTGTTATATATATATTATTATCAATGCATAAGAGGAGTTTTAGATAGCCTAATTGAACTAATAATAAAAAAGAAAAATTGAAGTGTGGTTATTCTATAGATTTCCTTTAAAATTGTTAAAAATTAATTTGAATTTCCTCTTCATCATCAAATATTGAACAGAGATTAATAGTTGCCAACTGCATTCTTAATTAAATACGAAGAGAACTATATGCTTTCACATATATATATGAAAAATAAAAGAATAGAATTTATTTTCTCTTGATAATCACAATCTTAGTAAATTTCTACGAGGAAGCTCTATAAACAAATGACCCAACTCCTAAGGGTATCTCCAACCAAAAAACTCATTTTCATTTCAAAATACTATAACCGTCACATCAAACAGTACCATATCACTAAACGAACTTCATTTCCAACGTCAAAAAAAAAAATATTATGTGTATATTCTATATCATTTATTAAAAATTTAAATATTATATAATAAAGATTTATAACTTTGTTTATTTATTCATTTACAAATTAAGATTTTTTTTAATTACTTGAACAAATTATTCGATATGATATACAATTTTCTCCAAAAATACATTCGCATTCTTCGTCGGAGATTAAGGCTTCGTTTGGGACAGCTTTCTTACTGCTTTTTAAAACGGTTTTTTAGTGTAAAAATTTAAATTTTGGCACTAAAAAGCCGCTTTAAGAAGAAATAAGAAAACATTCTCAAACGAAACCTAAGTTTCTACACCCAGTTTCAGACAGAATTGTTGCCTCTCTGTCATGGATAGTTCTCTCCGTCGAATGCTCCATCGAGTAGGCGAATTCTTCTTCCTCCTCCTCCATTGTTTTATGATTTTTCACAAAAAAAAAAAAAAAGAAAAGGTGTTCACGACGCAAAATTGCTCTCATTCATCCTTTACATTTTTGTTTTTTGCCCATTTAAACCCTTTCGTCACCTGTCGATCCCCAACCGTCTCTCATTTTATTTTTATTTTTATTTTTCTGTACAGTCTGAATCATCCGGTCTGGCATCTCTTGCTTCACATCTTCCTCCTCATCTTCTTCATTCTCTTCATCTTCTTCATCCCCTTCATCTTCCTCTAATATTACGATCAACTTGGGATAAATTATTTTCCTCCTTAACCTCACCTTCTCTCTTATAAAAAATCTTTGATCTGTCACTATACTTACCTCGATCTCCATCATACAGCTGAGGCGCCTCACCCCTCGCCGGAAAATCCATTTAAGAGCTTTCTCTTCATGGATGTTGATCTCAAAGCTCAGAACGACGAAGGCTGATTTGTTTGGTGGGATTTTCATTCTCTTACAAGAGAGCTTAGAGAAAGAAAGAGAGATATCGATAGACAGTTCACATACCTATCCCTAAAGAACAGGTCCACATTGAATTTTGTAAGGGTTATGTGTTTTTATTTAATTATTTTTGTATTCTATGAAATAAATGTATGGAAACTTTATTTATTTGTTGATGAATGCTATTAGTGCGGTTCTTTGACCAATTATGTTCACTTGGTGACGAGTTTTAAGCACTCTCAAAGTTTTGGTATTTTTTTATTAAGAAGGGTTTAAGGAAGAGTTTTGTTTTTGATTTGTTTGGAAGGAATTTGTTGGTCTACTATTTTAAAAGGATTTTGGTTAACCACAATTTTAAGATTATTTTGGTCATGAAAATTTTTATGAAGATTTTGGTTTAAACAAAAAAATAGTTTGGTACAAAATTATTATGTTAAAAATATACAATATATACTATATCATCATAAATTTTTTTTGATCAAGTATGAATCTTAATTCCACATTGAAAATGAAAATTCTACCTATTTAATTTAAGACCCAATCAATTCCACAACACCAAAAGTAATTTATTTCAGCAACCATATAATTCAGTTGTACTTACCAATAATATGAACTTAATGACATCAAAAGTAATTTGATTGAAGTTTAAATCAGCTCAAATCCAACATTTGAAGTATTGTTGAAAAGTTCGGAACATTATTTGAAGAACCAAATGATCTTCAAGTTTTGTATTCTTGTAGTCAAAATGATCGTCTCAATGAGAGCTGGAATTCAATAAGCCCCTGATCCCTTAAATTGAAGGTCAATGCTTAGAAGACGGGTGCATGTCATCAACATAAACACTAACTTCTGTCAACGTTTCATTGCCTACCGTAATTAAGAAAATCAACATATATATGTCATTACCTATAAGGCTAATGCAAGATGTCAATAGCAATGTCGTCACCCTTCAATTTCATTGCCACCAATATCAATAAATTTCATCATCTATAAGGCCAATGAACGTCAATTCTTCGACCACGCACTCAACGCCCTAGCACCATCTCGGGTGATTCTAGGGTTTCCTTGCTCCCTCCTTTTCCCCTTCGCCTTCGTGTTCTCTCTGGTGGTGATTTCGTGTGATCCTTTCTCTTTTCCTCTCTGCTGGTATTTGTTTTGGTTTTCGGCCCTGTTAAGGCTTCGCTGTGATGGCGGGGGATTCCTCCTCGACGCCTTGGGGGAATGCCGCCTCCCAACCAAACAAAGGTTTTTTCATCTTAGATTCGGAGGTTCCTTCTCCTCCCCAATCACGTTCCTTTAAAGATGTTCTTTCTAGATATTCGGCAAGTGATACCTTACCTTCTCTTACTCAAACTATTTTTAACGGTGTGCCGGCTATCATGATTTCTGATGATGAAGTTCTGAAGCTTGCTTCCCCTTTTCATTTTACTTTGGTTGGTAAATTTGGCCTCCGACAGCCCAATCTTGACGCGATATGAGCTTTTTTCAAAAATATTAAGCTTTCAAGTTTTTATTCCGTAGGTCTCTTAGATTCTAAACATGTTTCACTTCAACTTTCTAATGATCTGGACTACAGTCGTGTGTTTGCCCGTAGATCTTATTTCATACTTAATTGTCAAATGCGTATTTTGAAGTGGACGCCTTTCTTTGATGTCAAAGAAGAATCCCCTATTGTACCTATATTGATTTCCTTTCCGAATCTTAGACTTCATTTTTTTAACACTAAAGTTTTGCATGCTCTTGGTTCAATTTTTGGCTGTCCCTTGTAAACGGATCAAGTGACTTCTTCTAGAACCCGGCCTTCTGTGACTAAGGTTTTAGTTGAAGTTGACATAACTAAGAAGCATGCTAAGGAAGTTTGGGTTGGATCTAAAGCGTTTGGTTATTTACAAAAGGTGGAATTTGAAAAGGTTCTTGATTTCTGTAATCATTGCAAATCTCACGGTCATGCGGTGTCTGAGTGTTTTAAACTGCATCCAGAGCTTAAAAAGGTTTCCAACAACTCCACTGGAATGGTGGCAATACGGTTACTTCTAATGATAAAGTTGAGATCTTGTTTCTTTGAATCAAGACGAAAACCTTTCCAATGTTGAGAAGGTGAAATGATGATATTATTGCTTCGAATAATATGATGGTTTTAGATAATACTCCTAGCAATTCACCTGAAAAAGTGTTTCTTAATGAGAAACCTATTGAGAAAAGTGAAAGGATTCCTAATATTTTCATTTCCATTGATTTTATGCTTCATAATGAAGAAAACCCTAAGTTATTGCTTAATATGGATACTACTGATAAGGGAAAGGAGAATGTGGAGGAGTGTAAAGAAGGGGAATATATCCCTAGCAAAAATCTGATTCTTTCAATGGATCATATTGATAATAAGGAAAAAGGCGATTATCACATTATTGCTTCCTCATCTTCTTCTTTTGATAGTGATTCTAAAACTAATGAGGAGTAAGGTTTTTCTAAGGTGCAAAAGAAAAAAAAAATGGCAAAGTTCCTTACCTAATACACCTCGTTCTACTAGGGCTCAAGCTAACACAAAAAATTTCAATAATTAAAGCCCTTATTTGGAATGTGACGGGGATTGGGAGGGTCTGATTCTAGGACTCGTGTTAGGAATTTATGTCATGTGCACAACATTCATTTTTTGGTTTTACTTGAACCTTTTATTTCTTCTAATAAAATTGGTATTGCTTCTCATTTGGGTTTTAACAAGAGTTTTGCTAATTGTTCTAATATAATTTGGATTTTTTGGAAAAGCCATTTCAACGTCACTGTTATCTCTGATTTTCAACAAGTTGTCCATGTCCAAATTTCCTATTCTAATTTTATTTTTAATGCATCTTTTGTGTACGTTGCTTGCACTAGAATGGACCGGCTCCCTCTTTGGGAGAGTTTATCGGATTTTGTTCACAATTCTAATGGTCCTTGGTGTATGGGTGGTGACTTTAATATTATTTCTAATACAAATGAAAGGATAGGGGGCAACCCTCCTAATGTGAATGCTATGGATTATTTTAATCAAATGATTTCTAATTGCAATTTAATTGATATTGGTTTCTCTGGCAGTGCTTTTACTTGGAATAGATCTTCGATGTGGCAAAGGCTTGATAGAATTCTCTTTAATAATGAGTGGATAAGCAACTTTCATTTGACTCAAGTTCAGCACTTGAGTAGAACTTTATCTGGCCATGCTCCTCTTCTTTTGAATATTTCTGACAAAAACATGATTGCTTCTTTGGCTTTTAGATTTCAAAACATGTGGATTAATCATTCTGGTTTCCTTAATGTGGGTTATAATAATTGGCATGCCATTGTTTTTCCTAACAATAATATTAAAGGCATGGCTCGGCTCAGGGCTAAGTTAAGTAGACTAAAACAACTTTTTAGATGGTGTAATAATCATGTTTTCAAAAATATTTTTGATAATATTAAGGAAGCTGAAGATAAGGTTTTGGAGTTGGACAAGTTGTTTCTGGAGAATCCTTATGGTGAGAATCTTTCCAATCTTGATAATGCTAAAATTCATCTTTTTCATTTGCAAAATCAGGAAGAGACTTTTTGGAAACAAAAGGCTTCTGCTACTATGATTTTGGAAGGGGATAGAAACACTTCTTTTTTCCATGCTTTAGCTAATAAAAATAGAATTAGAAGTCATATTCACAGAATGGTTGACAACCAGGGCAGTGTTTATGATACGGAGGAATTCATTGTTAGTTCTGATGTGGATTATTTTAAAGAGGTTTTCAATACTTCCACTTTAACCATCCCTATTACGAATTCCAATGTGATCCCTAATCTTGTGGGTGAGGAAGACAATCAGGTTCTTTCTCAACCTCCTACGGAGGATGAAGTTTGGAGCACCATTAAAGACATGAATGGGGACTCTGTGGCTGGGCCTGATGATTTTACTACCAAATTTTTTGTTAAAACTTGGGATATTATTAAAACTAATGTGGTTGAAGTTGTGCATGACTTTTTTTAAAGGAAATTCTTACCCTAAAATTTTTTCTTCCACTAATATTGTGCTTATCCCTAAAAAGACAATACTACCTACTGGAATGATTTTAGACATATTAGTCTTTGTACTTTCTTTAACAAACTTGTGGCTAAAATCATTACCTTTAGATTAACATTCATACTGCCTAGAATTATTTCCTTCAACCAAACTGGTTTTGTCAAAGGCAGGAGCATTTTTGATAACATTTTATTAGCTCAAGAGATAGTTTATAATATTAATGCTAAAGGTTGTTGACCTGTTTTTCCCCCATACCTAGGTCAAAGAGTTGACCTGGTCAAATTTGACCAAGCTAGACCACAAGAACTTGCCCAATGGGTTTAGGGAGTCAAAAAAAGTCTGTTGAGCCCAGAGCTAGGTCTTGGGTCAACCTGGTTGACCCAAATTGGCCCAAACCTCTTCTATTTGATCCAAAATCAATTTCAAACCCTCTTGGATTCAAATACCCACTCCACTGGGCTCAATGGGTCAGACCCAACCCATTGGGCCCAGGCATGTGCCCTAGGTCAACCTGGTTGACCAAGTCAACCCAAGTATATTAAGCTCAACCTCTCACCTCCCTTGGATCCCATGGGTCATACCAAGTCTATTAAGCTCAGACCCATGCCCTGGGTCAACCTGGTTGACCAGGTCTGTCACGACCCAACCCGACCGGGACGGATCCCGCTCGCATCGGGTCGTGGTCAAACTCAAACTGACTGAACTGATTCCTGGATCTGGCTTTGGAATTTGTTTCAGAACTTTCTTCCAAATATTTACTCACAGAAACAGACACACAGAGCTACTAAACATCAAAATACTGCGGAACAGAACATCTATCTTTTTCTTCATCAAAGGAATCATATACAAATACAGCTCATGGCTTTCACACAGAAAGAAAAATAGAACAGAAAAGTCATGACTGTACAAAAATCAAAAGTGCAAAATATCTATAACAGATCAGACTCTGAACTCCTACTCCAAGACTTCCTTCCCTTTCCCAGAACCTGAAAACCACGTAGAAAACAAGGATGAGCTACAACAGCTCAGCAAGACATCAAACCTCCAATCAAAATCCTCAGAATCCACATCAAACACATCAGGCAAGAATCCGTACAGAAATCAGATCAACAGAATCGTATACCGAATCAGAACAGAACAGAAATCATAGAAATTATAATTCCAGAACTTGAATTAGAACAGAATCATACAGATCAGATCAAATCAGAACGGAATAGAATCGTACAGGTCAGATCAAATCAGAACAGAACAGAATCATATCAGAATCATGAATCATATCAAACTCGTACGGAAATCGGAAATCATATCAATTCAGAACATATCAAAAGTCAGAAAAGATTCCCTGACTCTGACAGAATCTCAACGGATTCTGGCCCCTTATACCTCCCTTTCCATACACTGACAGAATCTCTCGGATTCTGGCCCCTTATGCCTCCTTTTGTGCTCATGGCACCAGAACAGATGTGCTTATAGCACCAGAATAGAACTTATCATCAGATCTGAAACAGAACTTATTTTCATATTTCAGAGCTCATTTCAGATTTTCCTGACACAGACAGGATCTCACAGGATCCTGACCCCTTATAACTCCCTTTTCTGCTCACACCCTTCATCGGACTGACTTTGACATACACAAAGTCACCAACTTGAAATTCAACGAACCTGTGCTTCTGATTGTAATATTTCTGCTGTCGATCTTGTGCAGTTTTCCACCTTTCTTTAATCAAATCGACTTTCTTAACAGTTTCATCTACAAAAGTGGCGCCCATCTCCTGTCTATCTCCAACCTCAGTTAGAGTCAAAGGAGTTCTACACTTCCGGCCATACAGGGCTTCATAAGGTGCCATACCAATACTGGACTGAAAACTGTTATTGTAAGCAAACTCTATCAGAGGAATATGATCTTCCCAGCTTCCTCCAAAATCTAAAACACAAAACCTCAGCAGATCTTCCAGTACCTGAATAGTCCTTTCAAACTGTCCGTCAGTCTGCGGATGAAAAGCTGTACTGAAATGTAACTTCGTACCCAAACCTTGCTGAATACCCTTCCAAAGTTTGGAAGTAAACCATCCATCTCGATCAGAAACAATCACCTTAGGCACACAGTATAATTTGATAATCTCTTTCACATATACCTGTGCCAATCGATCCACTGGATCGGTCTGCCTGATCGGAAGAAAATGAGCAGACTTTGTCAATCGATCCACAATCACCCAAATGGCATCGTGCCCTTGCCTTGATCGAGGAAAACCCATAACAAAATCCATCATTACCTCCTCCCACTTCCACTCAGGGATAGGCAACGACTGCAAAAGTCCTCCTGGTCGCTGATGCTCTGCCTTCACCAACTAACCGGCCTCGCATCTCACAACAAAATCTGCTACATCCTTTTTCATTCCCGGCCACCAGAACAAACTCCTCATATCTCCGTACATCTTGCCACTTTCCGGATGAACAGTGTAGCCTGAATGATGAGATTCATACAGAATCTCTTTCCTCAGATCTCCAAACACAGGAATCCACAACCTGTTCTTGCAGAAAATAGTACCAGAATCAAAAATTCGGAGTTCAGGCTTCTTACTAGATTCAATCTGAGCAATCAACGTCGAATAATCAGAATCTAACTTCTGGGCTTCCTGAATCCTTTCTTCCAAAGAAGACTGAATGCTCAACTGAGCCAAAACTCCAGAATCCAATCTACTGGAGGAAATCACCTTTAACTGCAAACATTCCATATCACGAATAAGAAAATCATCAGAAGTGAGCTGAATACCTGATAATCCAGAAGATTTCCTGCTCAAAGCATCTGCTACCACATTAGCCTTACCAGACTGATACTGAATCGTCAAATCGTAGTCCTTGATCAACTCAAGCCACCTTCTTTGCCTCAAATTCAGATCCTTCTGAGTGAAAATATACTTCAAACTCTTGTGATCCGTGAAGATCTCACATCTGACACCATATAAATAGTGACGCCAAATCTTTAAAGCAAAAACAACTGCAGCTAATTCCAAATCATGTGTCGGGTAATTCTTCTCATGTAGTTTTAACTGTCTCGATGCATAAGCAATTACCCTACCATGCTGATGCAACACACATCCCAAACCTTTCAGTGAAGCATCACTGAACACCTGAAATCATTCCGTACCGGACAAAGTGCTAACACTGGAGCTGAAGTCAGACAATCCTTCAATCTCTGAAAACTAGCCTCACACCCCGGTGTCCAAACAAAAGCTACTAACTTCTGAGTCAGTCTCGTCTGAGGCGTAGCAATCTGAGAAAATCCTTTCACAAACTTCCTGTAATATCGAGCCATGACTAAGAAACTACGTACCTCAAATACCGTAGTAGGCCTTGGCCAACCCGCAACAGCCTGAATCTTCTGGGGATCAACAGAAATACCTTCACCGCTAATCACATGCCCCAGAAATGAAATGCTCTTCAGCCAGAATTCACACTTGGAGAACTTAGCATACAACTGATGCCGTCTTAGAGTCTCCAACACCATGCTCAAATGACTGGCATGATCTTCCTCAGAAGCAAAATACACCAGAATATCATCGATAAAGATGATCACAAACTGATCTAGATATTCCCTGAATACTTGTTCATCAGATCCATAAAAATAGCAGGTGCATTGGTTACCCCAAAAGGCATAACCAAGAACTCGTAGTGTCCGTACTGAGTACTGAAAGCTATCTTCAACACATCAGCTTCCTTTACCTTCACCTGATAATATCCAGATCTCAAATCAATCTTCAAAAACACAGAAGAACCAGAAAGCTGGTCAAACAAGTCATCAATCCGTGATAAGGGATACTTGTTCTTGATCGTGACTTTATTCAAATCTCTGTAGTCGACACACATACGGAGTGTTCCGTCCTTCTTCTTCACAAACAAAATAGGCGCTCCCCAAGGAGAAACACTAGGACGAACAAATCCTCTATCCACCAACTCCTGAAGCTGAACTTTCAACATAGAAAGTTCTTTCGGTGCCATCCTGTACGGAGCTTTTGATATCGGAGCTGTACCCTGAAAAATATCAATAGAGAACTCCACATCTTTATCCGGAGGTAAACCAATCAACTCCTCAGGAAATACATCTGCAAACTCTCGTACCACTGGGATATCATAAACAGAACCCACCTCCAAGTTCATATCCCGTACCGAAGCCAAAAATACCAGACAACCCTTCTTCCACATTCTTCTCACTTCCAATATAGAAATCAGACAAGAGAGAACACCTCGTAAGCCTTGGAATACACATCTCTCTCCTGACATAAGCAAGCTCACTTGCTTCTTCAAACAGTCAATCTGAGCCTCATACAGACTCAGCCAATCTATGCCCAAAATCACATCGTACGAAGAAATCAGCAACAAAATCAAAATCGATTTCCACTTCTTGCTAGCAATATCAATCTCATAAAAACAAAACTTCCGAGCAATCAAATTACTTCCAGCCGGCAAAATCATAGAAAGAGAAACTGATAGTAAAATCGAATCCAGATGCAAAGCATCAAAACAACGCTCGAAAAGAAATGAGTGACTGGCTCCAGAATCAAACAAAACACGACAGGGCTGATCAGAAATATAAATCATACCTGTCACCACATCCGGAGCATCTCGAGCCTCATGCTGACTCAGACTGTACACTCGTGGCTGAACTAGAGCTGGAGCTGAAGCTACAGAACTAGGCTCCCTCTGACTAGCATTAGGTGGTCTCCATGGCACAGAACTCGATCCACCACCTCTACCAGATCCCTCAGTCACAGGGCGTGGGGGAACAGTCCTCGGTCTTCCTGCTGAACCGGCAGGTCTAACAAAGCTCTCGGATCGGGACTCAGATCGTCGATCAAATCCAGCCTGTGGACACTCTGCAATCTGATGTCCTGGCTGACCACATCTGAAGCACTGACCAGTCATCCTGTAGCACTGGTTAAAATGTCGTCGTCCACAACTCTGGCACATAGGTGCCCCACTAACAGATCTAGAGCTGGTCGTACTGGTCGTAGCAGTACCAGCAAATCCTGATTGTTCACTCCTCTTGGAGTCTCCAGAACTAGAAACAAATCTCCTCTTGCCAGAGGAACTATTGCTCGAATCACCCCCAAATCTCTTCCTACTCGCAGTCCACCGCTGCTGAGTAGCTATCAGATCGTTCTCTATCAGACGAGCTCTCTCCACAAGCTCAAAAAAATCAGAAATGTGAAATGGTACCAGGGGCTGTCTCAGACTGTCTCGTAGTCCCCTCAGAAATTGATAGCACTTCTCAGTAGAAGTACTCACCAGCTGCAGAGCATATCGGGCTAAGACATTAAACTTTGCCTCGTACTTCATCACCGTCCTGCTCCCTTAGACCAGCCTCAGAAAACTCTCCTGCATCTGCTGTTGTGCAGAAGGGGGAACAAACCAAGATCGGAATATCTCAGAAAATTCTTTCCAAGAAATCAGAAAGTTTAATCTGCCCTAAAACTTTGCTTCCTGCTGGCCTACCCACCAGTGCTCTGCTTCTCCATCTAACAGAAAAACTGCCGAAGGTACTTTCCTATCTGACGGACACTGCATGCCGTCAAAAGTCTTCTCTATCCTCCTCAGCCACTCCTCAGCTGCTATGGGCTCAACAGCGCCCTCAAACCTCGATGGTTTCAATCTCAGAAACATCTGAAGATGTCTATCAATATCCTCAGATCGAACAGTAGAATCCGGAAGCTCTACTGTGAATCTCGCTCATCATCTGAGCAACCAATGTAGCAAACTGGGAAAGTGTATCTGCACCAACCACTAGGGCTGTACTACCCACTGGTGCTGCCTGACTGGCACTCTGACCGTCTGTCATATCGGGGTCTAGCAGATCCATACAGAAAAATCTAGAAAACTAATCACAAAAATAACACAATAAAAATCCGGACAAACCAAAACTACCCCAGACAGACTCAGATCACTTCCTATAGCTCTGTCTTACAATCCAAATTCCAAAAATATTGCTCTGATACCACCAAAGCTTGTCACGACCCAACCCGACCGGGACGAATCCCGCTCGCATCGGGTCGTGGCAAGACTCAAACTGACTGAACTGATTCCAGGATCTGGCTTTGGAATTTGTTTCAGAACTTTCTTCCAAACATTTACTCACAGAAACATACACACAGAGCTACTAAACATCAAAATACTGCGGAATAGAACATCTATCTTTTTCTTCATCAAAGGAATCATATACAAATACAGCTCATGGCTTTCAGACAGAAAGAAAAACAGAACAGAAAAGCCATGACTGTACAAAAATCAAAAGTGCAAAATACCTATAACAGATCAGACTCTGAACTCCTACTCAAAGACTTCCTTCACTTTCCCAGAACCTGAAAATCACGTAGAAAACAAGGATGAGCTACAACAGCTCAGCAAGACATCAAACCTCCAATCAAAATCCTCAGAATCCACATCAAACACATCAGACAAGAATCCGTACAGAAATCAGATCAACAGAATCGTATACCGAATCAGAACAGAACAGAAATCACAGAAATTATAATTCCAGAACTTGAATCAGAACAGAATCATACAGATCAGATCAAATCAGAACGGAACAGAATCGTACAGGTCAGATCAAATCAGAACAGAATAGAATCATATCAGAATCATGAATCATATCAGAATCATGAATCATATCAAACTCGTACGGAAATTGGAAATTATATCAATTCAGAACATAACAAAAGTTAGAACAGATTCCCTGACTCTGACATAATCTCAACGGATTCTGGCCCCTTATGCCTCCCTTTCCATACACTGACAGAATCTCTCGGATTCTGGCCCCTTATGCCTCCCTTTGTGCTCATGGCACCAGAACAGATGTGCTTATAGCACCAGAACAGAACTTATCATCGGATCCGGAACAGAACTTATTTTCAGATTTCAGAGCTCATTTCAGATTTCCCTGACACAGATAGGATCTCACAGGATCCTGATCCCTTATAACTCCCTTTTTATAGCATACAATCATATCATGTCATTTCAGAATAAATCCGGACAATTTCAGAAATCGTACGAAAATCCAGCGGCATAACGGCAGTATACGGAATTTACACAAAATTCATCGAATCAGAAATTTACCAAATTACCACAGAACATTCACAACAACATTATAAGACTTTCATTCTACTGCCCAGACAATTTCAAACATCATCAGAAATTACAGTCAAAAGAAAACACCGTCGAATCAAAACTATCCCGTCAAAATTCTCCAGAAAATAATCAAAATGTGCGCACTCGGCACCTCAGAAACATACCAAAAGTTACACGGTAAAAACTGAACCAATCGGAAAATACGGACGAAATTCGGTAACGAAAACGAAATCCGGACAGAAAAATCGTTCAAACTTCACCATTCTGAAAATTAAGAAAGGCGGAATGTGCCTTACCTTGCGTACACCAATTTCTTGAACTGTCTCGACGGACGAAAACAGCCCGGCGTTACCCAAAAATCAACTTTTCCACTTTAGCCCTAGACTTTCTCTCTCCTCAGAAAAATCAGATATTTATTTTTGATTTTCTCTCTCTTCAAAATGAGCTGATTTCAGCTAAATAACCTTCTGATCGGCCCGGCCGATCGGACGATCTTCCAAGACGATCTGAAAAAAATCACTTTGTCCTGGGACGATTTCTCAGGACGATAATTAATTTTCTCGGATGATAAAAACCCCTACTCTCTGACTTGTGCATTGCTCTGATCGTCCCGGGACGATCCCAGATCGGCCCGGACGATTCTTACAAGAAAACTTTCCTGTAACTTCTGTACAGATTCTGGAACAATAATTGAACTGATCGTCCCGGGATGATCCACAATCGGCCCAGACGATAGGAGCAAAACTGATGTTACAAGGTCAACCTATGTTGACCAAATGAGCCTACATGAGTCCTGATTCAGATTATATCCTATTCAAGGCTTCTTAGGGTCAAACCCGACCTCCCTTGGACTCATGTGACTGGGTTGACCAAGTCAACCATTGACTTGGTTAACCCAAGTCTTAAATGGGTCAATTTTGACTTATTTAAACTCATTAAAGACCCTTTTAATACATTTAAATCCATATTAATGCTCCCCTCATTCAAATCCTAAGCTAATCATCCTATTTCCCACCTAATTGAATAGGGATTAAATCCCAGCCATCCATGATAGGTCTAAGGAGTTTAAATAGAAGAAAGTTAGGGCTTGGTGGGGACTTTTTTGCTCTTTTTTTCTCCCTAGACCTCTTTAGGCTATGGGATTTCATGTGTGAGCTCCCACCACCTCCTTTGACCTTTTCCAATCAAATCCCTCCGCTAAGACCTCGTTGGTGGCGATCCTCCGACGAGACCAAGGCCCTTTCTCTTTCAAGGCATTTTGCAATCGATCCAATACGTTTTGAGGCTCGACTTCAATAGGAGAATCGTGTGTGGATAATCTACAAGTGCAACAAGCCCAATATCTCCTAAATCCACCATATGGATTAGGTAAAAACTCAAACCCTAGTCTAGTACACCTAGATCTAAATAGCTTTTCACACAGTGATTTTTAGAACGCAAAATAGGTCCCCCATAAATGCTCTTCATGCATAGAGCTTAAGTTTCGAATTTTATTTGATTTCGTGCACTGGATTGGGAGATCGAGCCTAGGGCTGCAAATGAACCGAGCCGAGCCGAGTATGTGAGTGTTCATGTTTGTGTTTGTTTGACATTAGCTTGTTCATGTTTGGTTCGTGTTTGATTTGAGCTTTATTATTTGTGTTCATGTTTGGTTCGTTTAATTTAAGGGTGTTCATGTTTGGTTCATGTTTGGTTCATGTTCATTTGTTTAGTGCTTATCGAGCTTTAAACAAGCTATGTTCATGAACATATTTCACAAACAATCTATTGAACAAGCAAACCTTAAATTTGTTCATGAACATCCTAAACAAACAATTTAACAAACATGGACAGATATGAAATGTTTTTTGTTCATGAAATGAAATGGTATAATTAAAGTTTTTATATTTAATCGAACCCGAATCGAGCTTTTTATCGAGCTTGTTCATGAACATCAACTGATGTTGTTCGCGAACATAAACGAGCTGAACGCATTAGTGTTCAAGTTTGTTTATTTAAGAATCGAGTATTTAAAATATTGTTCAAGTTTGTTTGTTAGTTAATTAAACGATCACGAACGAGCTTTAATCGAACGAACAACGAGTAGTTCGTCGAACGTTTGGTTCGCTTGCAGCCCTAATCGAGCCCAAATATAGTATTAGGTCTTGGATTCGGCTTTCCGTCAGATAGGGTGTGATCTTAACCATTGATCTCACGATCAACGGTTAAGATCCCATCGTTCCACGGTCTGGAACGTTTCGAAATCTCGATCCCATAGATCCGCTCTCGGTCCGGCTCGATCACGACCCTTGATCCCGTTCTGCGCAAAATTAACGTTTGGGGACATGGGCTAATGTGGCAAGTGAAAACCGCATCCCGCGGTTATATCATGCCGTAATGATTGCGGCAATCATTGCCAGCAGCGTAATCATCGCGCCTCCAGGTAATGATTGGCCGTGGTCCCGGGATCCAATCCCGGGCAACCACGTGTACACCGCCGCCGCCTTTTTAATTTAAATCAATTTTAAGTTTTTTAAATAGATTTTATTATATAATTAGTATAAATTATTTTTTTAAACAAAAAAAAATACCTAATATATATCATCATTTCAAAAAAATAATATCTTTAATTTTAAAATATAATTATTTTAAATACTGATTATTTTTATTATTTATTGTTTATTATTTATTATGTTATTATTATTATTATTATTATTATTATTTTAATTTATTATTATTATTACTAATATTAATGTATAATTATTTAAATAAAAATTAGAAAATTTACTTTTATTTTAAATTATTATTGTCATTACTATTTTATTATTATTATTATTATTATTATTATTTTTATTTTTATCATTACAAATTATGTTAATTACCTTTGTTATTATTATTTTAAAGATCATAACCATTTTCATTAGTGTTATTTATCATTATATTGATTTTGATTTTGATTATTATTATTATTATTATTATTATTATTATTATTATTATTATTATTATTATTATTATTATTATTATTATTATTATTATTATTATTATTATTATTATCACTAGTGTTATTTTAAAACTACTATGACTATCTTTATTATTATTAGTATTATTTAAAAAATATTATTATCATTATTATTTTAATAATTGACATAAAATTTTAGAAGCTTTCTTACTTTAATTAATAATTATTTTTAAATAAAAATTATTTTAAAATTACCCTTAATTAATTTAAACTTCGATAAATCATAACTATTTCATTTTAAATCCGTTTTTTGACGCACGATAACTCGTTCTTTTCAGAAAATTATGAATTTTATTTTAAATTATTTTTAGAAAGTAATTTTCATTATTCTAGCATAATTCTGCATTAAATGATTATTTAATTATTTAAATTATTATTATAATAATTATTTAGAAGTTAAAAATTATTTTCAAATCTTTTTAAAACCTTGTTAGGGTGTCAAGTAGATCTGTCTTATATTTATGAATGTACCTAAATTGAAATTATTTAATTACTTTATTTTCAAAAAAAAAAAAAAAAAATAAAAAAAAAAAAAAAATATATATATATATATATATATATATATATATATATATATATATATGTGTGTGTGTGTGTGTGTGTGTGTGTGTGTGTGTGTGTGTGTATTTTAACCTATTTTAAAACTACATATATTATTAAATCTTTGAATTTAGAGAGATCAACTTGTGAAGTTTTAACCATAGGCTTTACTAATGAAGAGCATTCATGGGGGAGGTGGATTGGTGGATGATTGAGTCTCGATCATTCACTAATCTCACCGATAAGTGCTCTTATTTTTCTTTTATCGTCTCTTGCATGTGTAGGATGCACGAGCACCTAGTTTAGACTCTCCTAGATCTAAGGACATGGTGTGTTTACTGCTTTTGTGTACTCCCTATATTGTTACCTCAATGTTTAGCTTAAAACTTATATTTAAACCTATACAACGTAGCGACACCTTATGGACAATAATTAAGGACCTGTCTAGCGAATTTAGAAAAATTCTAGGATAGATCCTTGATTGACATGAAAACTTTAAAATTTAAACTTAGTGACATCCTAAACCTCATAGAGTTTTCTAGGAATTTTTATAGCTAGGAACTAATGAGCAAAATCATTTCAAGTGATTATAGAGCCTGAGGGAAAGGAATTCAACCATATTTTAGCATTGTCCCTTATAGAAAATGAAAATAGACGAAGTCTAATGGTGTCATCACAAATTATATTATACTTGAATATTGTATAAATTCTTATTAAACAAGCTAAATATAGGTTAAGATCATCAATAAGAGTTCCCTCAAACTTAGAATTCTTAACCATTTGGTTAATGATAGGTTTTATTTCAAAAGTATTGGCTTCGATAGAAATTTAGTTGATACTTTGATGAATTCCATCAACTGAGGGATTGGCATACTACTTAAGTGTTCTAGGATGGTCCCAATCTTGATTTGGTTCAACCATTCATAGTGCTAAAGTCTTTTTAGATTTTTTTTTTAAAATTTTTGTAGAAGTCCTATCAATTTTTAAGTCAAACAATAAAGGTTCCTTACTACTCTACTATGCATAGACGAGCAATAAAGGAATTAAGTTATAAGAAAAAAATTAAAGAATAAAATTTTATGAATAATCATAAATTTAGAGCTCACAAAAGACAATCATAAAATAAGATACAAGTATAATGAAATATGAAATTTTTTAGATAATTTAGAACATCTGAAAAACATAAGTAAATTCACCAAGAACAATGCCAATATTTTGATGGGGGTTATGTTTAGTTTAGGTTTTCTTGGATATATCCCAAATGAAAACGCAAGTTTGTTTGATGATCAAGTAATAAAGTATATGAGAGCATCAATCCCATAAGGAAATACTATGCTACACACAAATGTTCTAGTAACATCCACTCAAACTACAATATTTATCCTACAAAACAAAATCATGGGTAATCTCTATCTCTAATGAGAAATGAATAAAATAGTAAAGATACTAGTAATTAAAGTATTATGGACTAATGACAATATATATCCTAAGTTTTCCTAAGCAAACTAATCTACATTACTTGTGAATTAGAGCATATAAGTCATTAGATCTCTGTCGAGCTTATAAGGATGTAAAGTAAGGTTTACGACTTTACTATAATTATTAAATCTCCAGAGACTTTAGAATACTAAACATCTTATGTCTAACCATACAAGAATTCCATCTCAATTCTCCTAATTATTCCAACATTCCTCAACCAAGGCAATGTATCATACTAGATGTTAATTTTATACATGACCACTGCATAAATTAAATGAAGAGAAGGAGATATTGAAAAAAACTATTCATCCTCTAAAACACTAGAGCCTACATTAGGGATAGCAAAGGTTTTCATATCATCAGTCTAAAAATATGAGTTTAGATGACCATTGACTAAAAATTAAACAACACAAATTCCTTGATGACTTCAATAAATGACATATCAATCAAAAGTAATTATATTACATTATTCTCAAAGAAAAAACATTAGATATAGAAATGATCCCAACACAAAAATAATTTCCAAAAAAGTTTTATGATTGTTTTTTTTTTCTATTGTATCAGAAAACAAATCAATTTTTTCTTGAAGGATGAATGAAAAAGTTGTCGTGTTTTTGAACTATATAGAGTTTCAAATTGGTCGCAGTCAGTTTATGTGTTTTTCTTAATATCTTATTGGTAAACTTTTAAATAAATAAATAAATAAAAGGTGAAGATATTCTTAGTAAATTAATTTTAATCATGATGGACTATGTAATACATTTTGTAATTTAATAAATTTGAACATAAGAAATAAAATTAATAAAACTTAATTTAGAAGTTATTACAAGTTGATTATTTGTCAAACCAAAAAGATATAAATCAACAAAAAATAATTTTGTTATCATAAACATGGTTATGTTGCTGTAAAATCATAAGGGAAAAAAAAATAGCTTATAAGCTTTCATATATTATTTGAATTTTGAGTCATTTGACATTTAACAATTAATCTTATGATCATCTAATAACTTACTAAGAAGTTTTTTTTTAAGTGTCTCAGAGCTAATTATGTGCTATTGATGGTCAAAGAGCTTTCCATAATACATATAATATCTGGACTGGCTTAAAAATAAATTGTCAAAGAATATACTAAAGCCCCAAAAAGTAGAAAGAAAATAATTGAGGGCCAAACAAGCATCTATAAATGTGTTGAATCTTACCCATAAGGGAAAACTCACACCCTACTTGGGTTGAGAAAATTTCATCATCAACTAGAGAAAATCTCAAGAGAATCATTCTTGTCATAAGCCCAAATATTTACAGCTTTCACCGAATGTCGAGTTAATAAGTAGAAGATAAAAATGAGGAACCAAAAATGCACTATCCAAAAAAAATAACATAAAGAAAAACTAACAAAAAATTTATGTGCATAAACAATAAGACAGCACAATCAAGTTGCAATATTTAAGCTATGTGTTTTACATGCATCAGATATGAAAGACTTAAACTCAAGATTAATTTTTTGATAGTCAAAGATCTCATCCAACAGATCAAAGTGAGCTACATAAATTTGTTTACTCGTACCTAGAATGTGCATAGAGCTCCATATATATTCTTCAGACCTAACAATTTCTCCAATTTAGAAGCAATTATATGTCAAAATAAAAAATAAAAAATTACTTAATTTTTTAATGAATTTTACATATATAAATCAATCCAAGAAAAGTTATTATCTAAAACTAAGCAAATAATAATCGGACTGTAATGTTCTAGACATTCAGTGGTGGTTGCATATTAGATAATGTTTGGAAAGACAACCAAGGTATGGTGGGTGGTGACTATTGCTTGGTTTGTGGCATATAAAAGTTGTGGCTTAGATGGTAGCAATGCTAGAAAGAGAGAGAGAAAGTTATTCCATAGAGATCTAGAGAGAGAGAGAGAGAGAGAGAGAGAGAGAGGGTAAGTGAGTGAGAGAGAGCTTGAGAAAGATGAAGGTGCAAGATTTTGGCTTGGGGAATTTTTTTCCTGGGTATTTTCTTGTTCCTATTTATAAAATTTATTTAGAACTTCTTAATGATTATGAAAAATTCCATAGGTCATTTAAAAAAATGAGATTCATATTAAAAAAAATTATGTAGGTTTTTTTTTTGGTTAAAACCCGCACAGGGGCCTACTTGTTAATAGCAAAAAAGAGATTACATAGTTCTTAAAAGCATCCACTAGCTCACTAGTGCTCGAAAGAGCTACAATCAAAAAGGAAAAAAAGACATACGAGCCTGTGGTTCCTTATCCTAAGAGTACAAGAAATGCAGAAAAAACTATAAGGGCTGTGAGCAATCAGCACCCAAAAAAGGAAGATCCGCATATCAACGTTCAGATCAATCTTCCTGCAAAATTGGAGGAGGAAAAAGGAAAGCAAAAAAAGAACCCAAAAAAGAAGTACCTTGATCACAGAGATTATCATGTAATCCAAAATGTAGTGAACCCTGCAAGGTACCCTCCAAAAAACAAAATTAGTGAAACAGAAATGCAAAAGCATGATGTAAACGAGTCTACAATGATAGCCTGAAAACCTAACTTCAGAATTGGAATACAAGATGCAGGAAATCCAACAAGTATCCCGCATCCAGTAGTTCATCAAAATAAAACTAGTAACACAAGACCGAAGATAAAGAGAAGGCTTCCAGTTGCAAACGATAAGATACTGCTTAATATAAACGCAAGTCTGGGTAACAAAAGAAGCCGAAACCAAATGAAGAGTAGTACAGATAAGCTTGGTCAAAGATAGAGAAAAAAAAAGATTAATATAGGTAAGCAACTCAAGGATCAGCCAGCTAAACAAAATGCAAATGGAAGAAGCAGCAGTAGAAAAATAAGAATTAGAGAGAGCACTGACTTGAACAGAAGCAGTAAAGACAGACCACATAACAACCCAACCGATCATAGAAATCAAAAAATTAATCATTTCTAAAATAAGGTAAACCAGTTTTGTCTAAATTGATCATACCTTGTAACAACGGATGCAAACATCTAGGATCTAACTCTTCATAGTTAGTAATATTGCAACCTCTTTTCGCTAGCCAATCGGCACACATATTCGCTTCACGATAAATATGAGAAATGCAATAAGAAATATTGGCAAGATGAAGCTTAATCTTCCTGACCAGATAAAAATTGTTTGGATTGCCAGGAAAAATATTGTTAATAATTTGGATAATAAGCATGGCATCAACCTCAATCCAAATAAAACCAAAGCCCATATTGGAACAGATATTCAGACCAAATAAAAGAGCAGTAAGCTCAGCAGAAATAGAAGTAGTACAATGAATAGGGGCAGAGAAAGCAGCTAAAACATTACCCAAACTATCTCTTATGATACCACCGGCACCAGCACCATTCGGACCCATAGATCCATCAGTATTGAGTTTAATGTAAAGAGGTTTGGGTTTGATCCAATAAACAATTTTATCAGTAGAATTCACATTAATATCAGAGAAATTGAGGCCCAAATTCTTAGCAAAATTAAGACAATTTTTAAAATTCTTCCTAGATAATAAACTGTAGGAATGCAGCTAAAGAATTTTATGCTTCACATTGGAAATAATGATAGACGAATCCATCTTAATACCATTGTGCTTAGCTTCATTGCGAGCTTTCCAAATATACCAAACAATGAGAATGGGAATGAGATTAAAAATGTGACCTTTGGAGCTTTGAGTCCAACTTTTGAGAACAGAAATAAGATTATTATACATAGTAAGCATAGGTTTATTGGCGATATTATCGAAAAAACACCACACCTTGCGGGCAATAACACCAGAAGAAAAAAGATGGTCAACATTCTCAATGTCGGAGCAACAAAAGCATTTAGAAGCAAGATGAAAACCTTTCATTTGAAGCCTATAATCAACAGGAATGTAGCCTTTGATACATCTCCAAAGTAACAAGGAGTAAGATATAGGAAAGTTATGATGCCAAATAGCAGAAAACAAAATAGAACTTTCCTTCCTTACTCTAAAAGCATTCCAGATATCTTTAAGAATAAAATTACCAGAGGAAGTAAGAGAGCATAAAATTAAGTCTTTATCATGCAACAGTAAAGGGACATCTAAAATTTTTTCAACAATGAAAGGAGGAACCATCTCCAAAAGTTTTGAAGTGTCCCAACAGTCATTGTTAATGAAATAAGAAACTTTAATACAGCTTAAAGAGTGAGTATTAAGCAGAGAATCAATAGAAGAAAAACCAAGCCAATTGTCTTGCCAGAAAAATATATCACCTTTACCAAGACCCTATTGAATGTACTGTTCAGCTTCCCATTAATGTAAAAGTCGCGCCCATAAAACTAACGTTAGATCTAAAGGAAAACCATAACTTATGAGAGAAAGATCTAGCAGTATCATCAAGGGATTTACAGCCAAGACCACCTTCATTAAGCATACCACAGCTTTTCTCCCAAGTAGACCAGTGAATGCCATTGCTATTAAATTTTGTCCCCCAAAAAAAATTGTTAAAAATTCTCTCTAATTTAGAGCAAATAGATTTAGAGGGAAGTAAAGTATGAAAAAGATAAATAGGCATAGAGTTTAAAATTGATTTAATCAGAATAAGCCTACCACCGTAAGATAAAAAATTAGAGGACCAATTGTTAAGCTTCTTCTCAATCTTGGCAAAAATATCATCAAATAAAAAATTTCTCTTTTTACCTTTATAGATGGGAGTACCCAAATAAGTAATAGGCAAATTTCTGGGATGAAATCCAAAAATTCTTTGAATAGCAAGAGTTCTATTGTGATTGACAGTCTTGCTCACAATAAAAGAACTTTGTCTTTGTTGATAGATAACCACTTTGACTATAAAAACTATTAAGGAAATTAAGCAATAAAGTAACATTGTTAATATAACCATTAGTGAATAAAATAAAGTCATCAGCAAAGCTAAGATGAGAAATAGGAATGCCCTTAATCGTACGAAAATTCAAATTAGGGTGTCTCAAAAATAAGTCATTTAAGCCTCTAGAAAGATATTCCATAGCAATAATAAAGAGAGTAGGAGACATGGTGTCACCTTGTCTTAAACCTTTGGATGACTTGAAAAAACCATTATTCTTACCATTAATGATCACCGAGAAGTAGCAATTCTCAATACTGTTCTTGATAAGAGATATAAAGTTAGAATTAAAACCAAAAAGATATAAAACTTTGTAGAGGAAATTCAAGTCAATATTGTCATAAGCTTTTGAAATATTAAGCTTAAAAATAACATTGCCACCTTTAACTTTGACATTGATATCATGAGTGATCTCTTGGGCTAAAAGGACATTATCAAATATGCTTCTACCTTTAACATAACCAGTCTGATTCAAAGAGATGATGTTGGGCAGAATGCTAATTAATCTATTAGCAATAATCTTGGAATTCAGTTTATTGAGAAAAGTACACAAACTAATTGGCCTAAAGTCATTCCAATGATTGGGACCATCTTTTTTAGGAATGAGAACAATATAAGTGGAAGAAAAAAATTTAGGATAGGGATTACCAGAAAAGAAATCTTCCACAGCATTAATAACATCATTCTTGATGATATCCCAATTATCTTGAAAGAATTTAGTGGTGAAACCATCAGCGCCCGCAACAGCATTAATGTTACGATCTTTGATAACCTTAAAAATTTCATCTTCAGAAGGAATTTGGCAAAGCATATTATTATCAACCTCACTGATAATGTTGGGAATAATTTGAGGGTTGCTAATAGGCAAACAAGTAGAAGAGCTATTAAAGATGTTCTTAAAGTAATCCACACCAGAATTGCAAATAGATTCATCAGAAATAAAAACATTACCATTAGCATCAATAATCTTGTGAATAAGACTTCTAGTCTTCTTCTTGTTGGCTAAAGCATGAAAAAATTTAGTGTTTTCTGTCACTTCCAAAATGAATTTAGCATTAGACTTTTGGTTCCAAAAACACTCTTCTTGACGCTGAAGTTGAAAAAGAGAATCTTTGGCTTTGTTGAGGGAAATCAAGTTATCATGAATCGGATTTTGAATATAAATAGTATCCAAAGAAGAAACATTAGACTCAGCTTCTTTAATATTAGAAAATAAGTTTTTGAAAACATTTTTATTCCAATAATTCAAACATTGTTTTAATCTAGAAAGCTTAGACCATAATCTTAACATGCCAGTTATATTGTTGTCAGGATGAACAGGAGCATTCCAATTGTGAGAAAGAATATTAGAGAACTCAGCATGCAACATCCACATATTTTGGAATCTAAAAGAATGAGAAGTGTGACGCAAATTGTTGTTAATGCTCAGAACTAAAGGAGAATGATCAGAAAGCGTTCTACTAAGATGCTCAATATTAGAAGTAGGGAAATCAGCAATCCAATCATCATTAAAAAGAAATCTGTATAATCTTTACCACAAATTAGCTCTATTCCAAGTGAAAGGACTACCAAAGTAACCAATATCATTTAAGTGACAATCACTAATCATAGAATTAAAATCCTCAATGGCATTAGAGTTAGGAGGATTACCCCCAATTCTTTCAGAAATGTTGGAAATAATGTTGAAATCACCGCCAACACACCAAGGGCCATTAACAATCAAAGCAAATTGTCTCAATTGATTCCAAAGAGAAATACGATTAGTTCTAGTGCAAGCCGCATAAACAAAAGATGCATAATAGTTAACATTAAAAAGAGAAATGTAGCAATGGCATACTTGAGGTAAATCATCAATAATATTTAAGGTAAAAGCACTTTTCCACATAATCCAAATTTTATTGGAGCAATTAGCAAAAAAATAAGGAAAGCCCAAAAATTTAGCAGTAGAATCAATTTTACTACGATTAACTAAAGGCTCAATTAAGACAAGTAAATGGATATTATGAACTCTACACAAATTACAGACTCTAAGCTTAGAGTCCTTGCCACCGATACCTCTAACATTCCATAAAAGGGCTTTAATCATTACAATCCTTTGAAGAAGTTTGAGCTCTTGTGGATCTAGGTGTAGCCGGTATGACATTCTTATTTTGTTTACTTTTTTTCCTCAACACCACTTTGAAATTTTCCTCATTAGAACAATGAGAGTCAACTCTATTAGGATCAGACTTGTTTATCTCAGTATGATCATTTGAAGTAACATTAGAAGAAGAAGGAGGAATAAATTCCCATCTTCACATTCCTCACTGTCATTGCTATTTAACATAAGAGTTTGGTTTTCAAGAGCAGTAGAAGGCAAAATATTCTCAACCATATTAACATTTTCAACTTCATTAAACATAGAAGCAATAGAGACAAAGAAAGAAGGTTCAACTAAGGAATTGCTACCATTAATAGTAATATCATTCACATTCTTATCATTTGAAACAGGAACATCAGGTAACTGTAAAGTATCAACCGAACAATCTAAATTTTCTGAGTTGCCATCAGCTGAATTTATACCCGTGTTATCTAAGTTATTAGAAATAGGTTGCGGTTCCACCTCTTTCTCAATGTTTTCGGTATTTTTTATCGAATTGTCACTAACTGGCACAAAAACCTTTTGAGTTTCGGTGGAGCCAAGCTTCCCATTTTCTGTAACTTTAGATTTTTTTAAATCAGGATGTAGTTTAAAACATTCAGCTTGAGTATGACCATGCATTTTGCAATGAGAACAGAAATCCGGAACATTTTCGAATTCAACTTTTTGAAAATACCCAAAAGTTTTAGATCCAACCCATATCTCTTTGGGATGTTTCTTGGAAATATCGACCTCAACAAGAATACGAGCTACGGAAGGCCTGGTACGGGATGCAGTCGCTTGATCCGTCTGAAGAAGCTTTCCGAAAATTAAACCCAAAGCATGCAGAACTTTTTGATTAAAGAAATGAAGACGAAGATTTGGGAAAGAGATCCAAACAGGAACAATCAGAGATTCTTCTTTAATGTCGAAAAAAAATTATGTAGGTGAATATTTCATGCATGAAATATTGGGTATCTCAATCTCTGTAAAAACTAATCAACTTGTCATATCTTTTATTGCAAGTAGTATCATAGGTATAAATTTTGTTAATAAAATATGTTTTCTCTTGCATTCAATTTGGTGATTCTTTATATTATTCTAAACTCATTTTTTAGAGCAAAAAGTATTTGTTTATAAGCTACACCTCTTAGTATTAATATGATCATTTTTTTTTGAAAGGGTAATGCTACACTATCCCACTCTTTTTTTGGAGAAATGCAAATTGCATTAAACAGAAGAAAAGAAACCCCTAATACAAACTAGAAAGAAAATAAAACTAAGAGTTCCTAATCCAAAAAGGAAAGGAACATTATTGATGAGAATATTTGTTAAAATAAAACTATCATAATTGAAATGAGACCCACTACTTCCAATTTTGAAACCCTTGGGGTGGAGGTGATACTAAATATTAAACAACCTAAAAGGTTGGTTAGCATCCCAGAATTCCCAACCGGTTAAAAAATAGGAACTAGTACCGATCCCATAACTAATTAGAATAATTTCATAAAACAAATATAAAAAAAAAACAACTACATAAGTAAACTAGAAAGAAAAAAAAAACTAGAAAGAAAATAAATAGAACATCAGAAGTCCAAAAATCACCTAATAAATCTTCAAATAGGCTTCTCTAAAATAAATAAATGCCATCCATTGAATCCGTCTGAATAATTATTTCATCCACTGAAATAGAGATATACCAATTCCGACTGTTGAGGACAATACTCCTATTGAGAGCTTTGAAATACTCCCTGAACAAAAGCTCAACCATCAAGCTCCACAAAGAAATCTCTCTCCTGCTTCTTGCCAACTTGCCAAAAAAATAAAAAAACAAGCATATCAACAAGCTGTAGGGGAAAAGCCCCCCTTATGATTCTTAAATCTGGAATCTGCATTCCTTCTTCTAGGTATATCTTCCAATGGACCCAATGATTGAAGTTCTTTAAACAACTTATGTTTAAAATTTGAAGAATTGCCATCCTTAATAAAAATAGCTTTATCCTTCAGAACCATAGACTTTTTAAAATTCAAATTAACATCAGATGGAGTAACAACCTACGGATCATAATCAGAAATTACTCCACATAACCCTCCGCTATCTTTGAATTTTTTCACAGCAACAATAGTAATTTCGGCAGTACTTTCCACAGCCAAATACTCCATTTTATCCGAAATCTTTTCCATTAAGCTATCTATAATGTTGATATCATTATTAACTGATAAATCAACCTGGAAATTATTGCTGCCAGGTTTTATACCAATTAACTTGTCTTGATACAAAGCTTCCTTAAAAGATTCTTCATTAACCGGAACTTCCTCACTGATGTCTTCAGCATGAAATTCAGCATCTTCTTTACCTTCTTCTTCAAGAAATAATACATTAAACTTGTTATTCTTCCCAATATCTGATATATTAACTTATCAGATAAGCCATCCATATTATCTTCAGAATCTTTATCAATCTTTCCTTCAACTCTATTTGTTTGAGAATTCAGCTTCTTCTCATTATTCAATTTATTTTGAAAAACGAATTTTTGCTTCTTCTTATTTCTGAACTTTACATGCATCCAAGGACCATACGAAGTCTCATTAACATGTAACGGCTTAGGAATTTACTTATCAGAAATCAAACAAGATGAAACATTAGGACACATAGAGTCTTTATGTCCAATCCTTCCACACTTGAAGCAAAGAACCGATAAATTTTCATATTCAAACTTTTGAAAAAATTTACCACCCAAACCTTCAATCCAAATTCCACAATGCAGCTCAGTATTCAATTTTACCCGAACACAAGCTCTAGCAAATTCCCTCTACCCCATTTGAACATGTTGCCATCTAATAACAATGGGGGTTCCAATTTTAGAAATGATTTTAGTAATATAACTTCATTTCAACAATGAAGAGGTAAATGCGGAAGTCGAACCCAAATTGGTGAAAAAAATCCATCCATAGAAATAGGAGAAAAATCAGGTGACCATTTGTCTATTCCAACGATGAAACCCCCAACATACCAGGGACCTCCATTAAGAACTTCCTCCATAGCTTCAGATGAATGAAACGAGCACAAAAGCCAATCTAACCCAGGTGAGGTTATATGAAAACCACCAAATTTACTCCATTGTCGTCTTAATTCAAGGCTACAAATTAAATGGAAAATGGCAATTTTTTACTAAGAACTTTAACAACTAAGGAGTTCCTTAAAACTTCAACATTTGCATTAACTTTCTCCATATCAAGTTTAACCACATCCACATCCATATTAACAACAACAACTTCCTTCAAATTTATTTTAATATGCAGATTCTTAACCTACACATTGACATTTTCCAAATCAGGAGATGAATTTTTTTCTCTCAATCAAATTGGAATTATGATTTATATTAACTCCATCAACAGCAAAATTTTCCACACCATCATTCCCTTTCTCCAAACAATTTTTCCCTTTCAAAGTAATACCCGAAAAGGAAGAAGAAGATGCCTCAAAATCATTTGCTAAAGGAGGAAAATTCAAACCAGCATTCAAACCAGAAATTTTTTTTTTTGAAATTTCTATTTAGAAATAAGGATTAATTAGAAATATGAACCATTTCTTTCCCTTTCAATCCATTAGGTAATAGTTTTAGATTAAAACAAGAGCAACCTTCTCTAATAAATAGAGGAGTAAACTTGTAATAAGAGTTACGAGAACTGCTGCAATTAAGAGAAAATCTACCTTTTGTATCCAATAGAGATGGACGCACGGCAGAAACTAAGTTTGAGGTTTTCTGTTCATCAGGGGATGGCCGACGGCCCTCTTCCACCATCAACAGCTACGGCGGGAGATTCGCAAACGAAGGATTTTTGAAAATCTTCAAAAACCTAGACGTTCTCTCTCCTGAAGATGCATGGTAGAAACATTAAAAATGAAGTCTACACTATCCCACTCATAACCCTTAAAACATGAGACATTTACTATAAACATTCTCATGAGATTATTTATTTTTATTGTTGGCCATATCCCTTGTGTCTTTCTTTGCAGCAATGCATCAAGATTCCATGGAGAAATGATTGGAAAATAACACACCACACACACACACACACACTCTCTCTCTCTCTCCATACACACACACACACACACACTCTCTCACTCTCTCACTCTCTCTCTCTCTCTCTCTCTCTCTCTCCTTCCCTCCCTCTTTTTCTCTATGTATGATGCCCCAGAATTTAATTTGGAAGAATTATTCTTTTATCTTTTAATATAAAATACACAATAGCTAATATTATTTCAATTTATCATAAATAAATAACAAAAAATAATTTTAGAACTCAAAACATACAATCACTATTCTATCATGAGTACAAAAGAATAACTTAAATAAAAAGGAATAGAACATGAAGATTCGTGACCAACCTCACACTCCTAATTTGATGCCCTGACCTAAAAAATATTTAATCACATATAATGAGCTCATAAGCCATCAAGAAACCAAATCCTATAACTGAACTTAATTCAAGGCAAAGGAGAAATATGCATATTAGTAGTCAAATCATAATAGTAGCATTCACATAATCATAGAAAAATATAATAGAGAAATCGGTAAATCTAGTACAAGCTAGAGTCAGATTGCTAAGGCAATCATCATATCAATACTACAATTGATAGACAAACACATGTTATGACTTCAAAAAGATAGTAATAGTCCAAAGATAGGACAATTTTTACCTTCCATTTGGGATACACAATGTAGTCACTCTCTCGTAAATAAGGTATACTCGATCCTTTGATTCATCATCTTTCACACTATTAATATCATTGAGTAAAATTATAAAATGTCATAAATCCATTGTGGAATTCTCTCAGCCAATTATTAATAAGAAACCTCAGATTGGCTAAAAACTCTAGGTGAAACTCTCAATCTCTTGAACACAAATTAATATCATTGATTAACATTTTGAAAATTAACTTTTCATTAGTTAATGCTATCAAGAAATACTCTAAATAATACTTTAGATTGGTTAAATATCCTTCGTAAATTTCCTTTAGTGTTATCCACTAGATATCAAGGTTCGAGATGGCACCCCATTGTAACAACCTTTGAAAGATGGAATTATCCATGGCCCTCCATGGCATGAACCTAGAATTATAATATATTAACATGTCTATCGTAGTTAGAGAAGCATTTATCTAAAAGTTTAATCTCTTATAAGGGAAAATTCTCAGAACCTTGGATCACGATTAATAAGATTAAATGTTCATCAATTATCACCATTCTTCCAACAACTGGATTACAAGCATTTATCCAACATATATTAACAAAAAAGATAAATTTACAGGCTATACGAATAAGAATTATTACCTCATAAGTCACATACAAAAATATTAATTTTGTATCATGTTAGGACATACTTCATCAACATCACCAAGAGACTTTTTAGGTCTTCTATAACCTTCATGCCTTTGTTTTGAACAAGTACTCTCTTCTTTGCTTTGAAGTTTGTCGTAGTTCTCAAAAATCCCTTGATCATGAACCATTTGTCAGACATTTGAAGGTCTTAGTGATGTCAAAATTTGGCGATATTGGGATCATTGGATTCGTCTCGTCGAGCCGCTCGATTCGACTATAAGCATGTCATGTTTGAAAACCGTTTTGTAATCCAAATTGTGCTTTGAACCTTCCAACAATGCTTCAGGGTCCTTGATGTGGACTCATTTGGGCTCAGATTGAGTCAATTTTGGTGTCATTGAATTTGTATTTTCGAGACGCTCAATTTGACTATAAGTTTGCTGAAATTGGAGTTCAAGTGATCCCAAATTTAATTTTTGAAGTTTTTTATTTGATTTTGCCTCGAGATTCGTGCCCGATCAAGATAATTAACTGATAACATATCAGTTGCCTCCCCCCCCCCCCCGCGCGATTTTTTGGACATCGAAGCTCCAGGAGTCCGAAAATATATGTGTCGACATTTCATATTAGCTGAATCGCAAAAAAAAATTGCATTCCAAAAACCAAAAGCTTGCTCAAACTTCATCATAGAGGCCCCGTTGAGCACCGAAAATGTCAAAATTGAGTTTGAAACGTTGAAAAACGTGTTTGAGGGCCCCAAAAACGGTGCCCGGGCGCGTTTAGCTGGCTGAACCGGCCTGCCGTAGCCCACCACCGGAGGCGCCGGCGAGTGCGCCGCACAAACAGGCTCACCGCTTCTGAGCGCGCAGTTTGGCATACGGTTATTTGGATTTAATTTTTTTCTGTGGGGCCCACTTGAAATTTTTAAATCCAAAAAATTCTGAAAAAATTCCAAAAAATTTTGAAAAAAATTAAAAAAATCTGGAAAATTCCATAAAATTCCAGGAAACTCCGGAATGTTCTTTTCTTCCCAAAATATGTTATAAATAGCACCCAAGGGCTGGGGGAAAACTTGCACCTTCTCCTTAT